>OY997268.1:189483570-189486070 GCA_963921465.1 Triticum timopheevii
GCGCTCTCTCACATACTAAACAATAATAATAATAATAATAATAATAATAATAATAATAATAAGAAGAAGAAGAAGAAGAAGAAGAAGAATAAGAATAATAATAATAAAATAAAAAATAAAATAATAATAATAATAATAATAATAATAATAATAATAATAATAATAATAATAATAATAATAATAATAATAATAATAATAATAATAATAATAATAATAATAATAAGAAGAAGAAGAAGAAGAAGAAGAAGAAGAAGAAGAAGAGGAAGAATAAGAAGAAGAAGAATAAGAATAAGAAGAAGAAGAAGAAGAAGAAGAAGAAGAAGAAGAAGAAGAAGAAGAAGAAGATGATGATGAATAAGAAGAAGAAGAAGAAGAAGAAGAAGAAGTATAAGAAGAAGAAGAAGAATAAGAAGAATAAGAAAAAGAATAAGAAGAAGAAGAATAAGAAGAAGAAGAAGAAGAAGAAGAAGAAGAAGAAGAAGAAGAAGAAGAAGAAGAAGAAGAAGAATAAGAATAAGAAGAATAAGAAGAAGAAGAATAATAATAATAATAATAATAATAATAATAATAATAATAATAATAATAATAATAATAATAATAATAATAATAATAATAAGAAGAAGAAGAAGAAGAAGAAGAAGAAGAAGAAGAAGAAGAGGAAGAATAAGAAGAAGAAGAATAAGAATAAGAAGAAGAAGAAGAAGAAGAAGAAGAAGAAGAAGAAGAAGAAGAAGAAGAAGATGATGATGAATAAGAAGAAGAAGAAGAAGAAGAAGAAGAAGTATAAGAAGAAGAAGAAGAATAAGAAGAATAAGAAAAAGAATAAGAAGAAGAAGAATAAGAAGAAGAAGAAGAAGAAGAAGAAGAAGAAGAAGAAGAAGAAGAAGAAGAAGAAGAAGAAGAAGAATAAGAATAAGAAGAATAAGAAGAAGAAGAATAATAATAATAATAATAATAATAATAATAATAATAATAATAATAATAATAATAATAATAATAATAATAATAATAATAAGAAGAAGAAGAAGAAGAAGAAGAAGAAGAAGAAGAAGAAGAGGAAGAATAAGAATAATAATAATAATAATAATAATAATAATAAGAATAAGAATAAGAATAAGAATAATAATAATAATAATAATAATAATAATAATAATAATAATAATAATAATAATAATAATAATAATAATAATAAGAAGAAGAAGAAGAAGAAGAAGAATAAGAATAAGAAGAAGAATAAGAAGAATAATAATAATAATAATAATAATAATAATAATAATAATAATAATAATAATAATAATAATAATAATAATAATAATAATAATAATAATAATAAGAAGAAGAAGAAGAAGAAGAAGAAGAAGAAGAAGAAGAAGAAGAAGAGGAAGAATAAGAAGAAGAAGAATAAGAATAAGAAGAAGAAGAAGAAGAAGAAGAAGAAGAAGAAGAAGAAGATGATGATGAATAAGAAGAAGAAGAAGAAGAAGAAGAAGAAGTATAAGAAGAAGAAGAAGAATAAGAAGAATAAGAAAAAGAATAAGAAGAAGAAGAATAAGAAGAAGAAGAAGAAGAAGAAGAAGAAGAATAAGAAGAAGAAGAAGAAGAAGAAGAAGAAGAAGAAGAAGAATAATAATAATAATAATAATAATAATAATAATAATAATAATAATAATAATAATAATAATAATAATAATAATAATAATAATAATAATAATAATAATAATAATAATAATAATAATAATAAGAAGAAGAAGAAGAAGAAGAAGAAGAAGAAGAATAAGAATAAGAAGAAGAATAATAATAAGAAGAAGAATAAGAATAAGAAGAAGAATAAGAAGAATAAGAAGAAGAATAAGAATACGAATAAGAAGAAGAATAAGAATAAGAAGAAGAAGAAGAAGAAGAAGAAGAAGAAGAATAATAATAATAATAATAATAATAATAATAATAATAATAATAATAATAATAATAATAATAATAATAATAATAATAATAATAATAAGAAGAAGAAGAATAAGAAGAAGAAGAATAAGAAGAAGAATAAGAAGAAAAATAATAATAAGAAGAAGAATAAGAATAATAATAATAATAATAATAATAATAATAATAATAATAATAATAATAATAATAATAATAATAATAATAACAATAATAATAATAATAATAATAATAATAATAATAATAATAATAATAATAATAATAAGAAGAAGAAGAAGAAGAAGAATAATAATAATAAAATAAAAAAGAAAATAATAATAATAATAATAATAATAATAATAATAATAATAATAATAATAATAATAATAATAATAATAATAATAATAATAATAATAATAATAATAATAATAATAAGAAGAAGAAGAAGAAGAAGAAGAAGAAGAAGAAGAAGAAGAAGAGGAAGAATAAGAAGAAGAAGAATAAGAATAAGAAGAAGAAGAAGAAGAAGAAGAAGAAGAAGAAGAAGAAGAAGAAGAAGATGATGATGAATAAGAAGAAGAAGAAG